>MU968359.1:16083454-16090954 GCA_034641835.2 Pinus albicaulis | reverse complement strand
TTAATGCTAATGATGTCATTATGAGTGGTCTTCTCTTCCTTGGTTTATGAGATGGAGTTGAAACATTTTTGTGCTTGGAGCTTGCTTGTGGAAGAAGGAGGAGTTTCTATCTCCCGCTTTTAGCGAAAGACTTGAGGATTTTTGCCTCAATATTCTTCCTACGCAAGCATGCCTTGTAAGTGGTGTTTAGTGCCTCCTATATAGAACTTCTTTGTAATCTCAACATTTCAGAGTTCAAGTGTTGAAGCTCGAGGCTGCCTTGGATTTTTCCTTTGAAGCGGGGGTTGGGAAGGGTATTTGACAGCTTTTGGGGAACTTCTTGCTGCCCAGGCTTTTCCTCCCAAACATAAAGGAAAGGCCCATGATTGGTTGCCTCAACTTTCCTTGACCCCGGATGCATGAAGTTTGGTTCCTTTACCCATAAAGGATTGAATCTAAATGGGATGGGGCCTTGATCCAAAGATGGGCATTGCTGACTCAATTTTTATAGGCTTATGATCGAAATGCTACATGGGAGAATGTGTATTCTAGCCTCTAATCCTAGAAGGAAGAAAATAACTTTGAATGATAAATCTATCTAACCTTATGACAATATGCCCCAGGAACTAACACCTTTTTTTTTTTTTACCAATTGTAGCACAGAGGGCTTGATGTGAGCAAGTCCCAATCCAGCATGAGGTCCTCCACCCATTCCCTCGATGGATCCCTCACTATCTTTGCCTCCCTCGCTTCTCACGACAAAAGCAAGAATTGAGATTAAAGTGTGACAATGATGGTATTTTCTAGGTTCTTTGATTTCTGCAGGGTTCTGTTGGAGTCTGATGAGCCTTTTTCTCCTTACACATTTCTGGAGGACATACACATTGATAAGGCAGAGATGGTCTCTTTTGTGTCCAGTGTTGAAGTTTCAAGAGCAGCCGGTGAGTGTTGCAGGATCTCGGTGACCATCGAGAATTTGTTAATGTTCCAGGAAGGGGTGGCCGCCCAAGGCTCCTTGAGCGAGACTACACCTATCCTCCACCTTTATTCAAGAATTTTTTACTTATTTTGAAGGGGAAATCTTTGTCACTCATTTTAGTCTCTTGAATGAGAAGTATGTCTGGGGTTTATATCATTAAGTAGAATTCATATGGATTCTTCTTGCTCTCTCCCTTTTGCAATTGAGGGAGCAACCTTCATCACTTAATTTTTGGGTGTGATGAGCTCTAGAACTCTGATGCAGTTTTCTAGTCATCTTTAGCGTTTTCCAAGATTTTCTTAAGGGTTGGTTGGCTGCCCTGGAGCTTGTCTTTGTAGGTTTCTTTTCTCTCTTTTCAGGCCAGACTTACGGCCTCTTGTGGATCTTCTAATAGGTTTGAGAATCTATTTCTGCTTCCTCCTACGAGTCCTCCAAGACTTGTTCTTCCTCCTCGGCTCCACAGGTTTCTTTAGATATTTACGCGGCACTTTCTCCTTGCTTTGAGCTAAGGGGTCCCTTTGTGTGGGGATCACTTCTCACACATCCCTCGACCTCCTGGTGTCCTCTATTGTGAACTTGATAGCCTAAATTATTTTTTTTTGACCATTCGAGGAGCGGTTTGAAGAATAGAAGCGGTTGGGGGCCTTTACCATTTGGGGTGCGATTTGAGGGGTTTATGGGTGGTCTTGGTACGCTTGGCTTGGTTATCCTCCTCCTTCCCTTTGCTCCTTCACCATTACTCGAAATCTCTAACAAAGTGGCCATAAACATGGCATTTTAGAAATTTGAGAAGTCTTCTCATAATCTAGCTTTTGCACATGGGTCCAGCTGCCAGAGCATTGATTTTTATTGCCTCTGGAAGGTCCACCTTTAGATCTACCTCAATGCATATTCTAGAATGGTCATATTGGTCCTTGTTATTTCCAGTAAGTTTCCCGGGCATTGCCTATATGCTTCTTAGAATCCCATTTCAGCCAATGCACTAGGAAGTTAAACGACCTAACCCACATAGGAACATGTTTGTTGGAAAACATCATCATTGGGAGATATGTTTTCCAATCTATGCGAGGAAAAAGGTTAAGAAAACCCGGGGACACGTAAGCGGTTCATAGGAGCATACCTTATTGATTTGTAAGCCTCTATGGAAGTCATCTTTATCTTGTAGAGTCACCATTAATGTTGCACAGTTCTAGATATTTATAAGAATGGAGTCACCAGGTGAATGATTTATAGCCTCCATTTTTTGTATGTTTTATTCACCATCGAAATCATGTCTAAACAATTTTCTCCCTAGTATGATTCGCGAAGTTGTTAGCGCTCGAAATTTTCTTGGTTGTAACAAAGAACTTCCTAAGGTAACATTTTCAAACCAATATTCTTGATTGGAGGCTAGCCCCTTCAATCCATAGAGGAATCTCTCTAACAACCTAATCACTAAGCTTAGAAATTGGTTGTGTCTTTAAACAATGGCTAGATCTTGATAGGGTTGTGATGAAATGTAATTTGGTTGGAATGACTAAATTAATCCATTTGGAAATGGGGTCAATAATCATATTTTTATATGTAGCTACCAAGATATTAATTGTATGAATTAAGGGATAGAGGCACGGTAAATGGAAAACTATACACATCAAACATCTTGAATGGTAGTAGAAGGAGATAACAATCAATATATCAAGGCATGAAACATGAATCCTAAAAGCTTTAGTAGAAAGAGTGAAGATGTCTAAACCATATGAACTAGAGCATTAACTAATAAATTTTTGTAAAAAAATCATTTAAATATCGAGAGAAGATAAAAGATATATGGCATCACATGAAAGGAAATTATCATAGAATAAATTTGAATGAGTATACCATCACAAGAATCATTGTATCATGAAAATAATATCCCTAGTCTTATTGGCACTTTAAAAGATAAGTAATTTGATTACACCGAAAGGATACTACTTCATTTCAAGTCCAACCTTTTTTTCCTTCTTTTTATTACGTTATATATAAAAATTACATAAAGTTTTCAAGATCCACCAATTCTATAAGTTTAGCGTTAAATACTAAAAACCCTCATAATAGAATTTACAAATGTAATAAATCCTACTATTCTATTTATTCTAGTTGTTGATCCTTACGTAGCATCTAAACCAAAACAAAATATATACACAAATTGTTACAAGACCTCTATTAATTCTCTAGAATAGATTGATGGGAGTCACATGCTAGACTTTAGAATGCGGAACTTTCTTGCTTTGTATGTCCATTCACCATCTAGGACATGTGTAGATCCTTCTTGTAGCTATCCATGACATACAACGAACCTATAAAATATACTCGGAGTTACACTTGTGCCATTGTTTTTAAGGCATGTCCTTTTAATTAAACTTGACCAAAACCATAATCTGTGTGTAATTCAAAAGCTTGTATAATATCATCATTAGGCATTAAAGTATCTTGACTATATTTTCAAAAATCTTGATGAATTATTATGAGATATATTGGTCAAAATTAGAGACACTACTGACAAAAAAACATTTCCCGTGTTCTTGGCTCCAAAGGCAACTTGCTTCAAAAACACGGCTTTGTTTATTCTTCCCATGCCTTCGAGTGGCTTGAGCAAGTGTACTCAACTTGTCTTGGTTTTTTGTTGATTTGGTAACCTTTTTACCTCTTTCTTGAGTGTCTTTGTTGATTGTTAGGGTTTCATGTTCCTTTGCTTATTGTAGACTCTGTTTTCCTCTTTTTTGTGGTTCTATTCTTACCTTTGGAAGATTTTTGTATCTTCCTCTTCGTAAATTACTATTGGCTCTTTTAGTTTAACAGTAAATTCATGCTTTAAATCACAATCTCAACTTATTGGTAGCTCTGGTGTGAGGCTTTCTTAAGTAATAAAAGTATAGAAGCCACATCTTTGTGTTTCTCATCTTGTATTAGTTTCTCCCTTTATATGTATTTAAACTATTCCTCCTTTTGCATTAGAGGCAATTTGACCTAAAAGTGCCCATTTTCATATTGCACTCCATGTCATAATGCAATTTAAATCTTGATATTAGTGAGAAAAAATATAAATTAAAATATGAGCCCATTTAACATTAATAATCATGGCAAAAAGACACCAAAGAAATAGTTAAATATAAAATTTATATAATTAGTTAAATATAAGATATAAATATATACAATTATAGTTAAATGTAAAATAGTTAAATAATTAAAAATAAAATACAATTATAATTCAAATGAAATAGTTAAGTAATTAAAAGATAGTTAAATATGAAATGTAAATTTTAAATTTATTAAATCTTTAAAAATAAAATATAAGTTAAAGAGAGGAAAATAACGGATTTTGGTCAAAAATATAAAATATTTATAGTTAAAATATAGTTAAATGTAAAGTTAAAAAACTTATTCCAAAAATGAAAAAATTACCATTTCCAGTAAAATATAAAATATATAATTATTTAAATTCTATCCAGATGACTGTATCCATGGGCTTGGTAGCAACGTGGTAGATTATGTTATTTACGTATCCGCATATAACGAAATAAGTAAATTTTGACATCTTAAACGACCACTAGCAATAAATTTTGACATCTTAAATTACCACTAGCGATTCTCATCATAGGCCTTTAATTGTAACTCTCAATTTTTTGTGCATGGAAAGCCCATAGAAGATAATCTTTATAGCCAAAAAGAACTTAATCTTGATAGGAATAAAAATTATCTTTTTCTAAATGAATTTTTTTTTTTTACTTCCCTTTATCTAGTATAGGCAGCATAGAAGACCTCTATCATAATTTTACTACAACCCTCTCATATTCTATTAACAAGTTCTCAATTGAAATTTCAAGTAATAAAAATAGCAAAGCCAACATGGTATGATCAAGATTGTAAAGGGTGAGGAGAGAAATTAAGGAAGTTGGTAGATAGTCTCTTAAAAGCCGGAAAGATAAAAAATACACAGCTAACACTAAAAGGGAAAAAAATGCGGTGGTATATTCATAAAGAAAAGAAAATCTCTTACACCTCTCAAGGTAGCTCTAAAAATTACGGAAATGAGATTCTAACTAGAAAAACTAAATATAATAATAGAATTTCTCTACACGAGTAAATTCCCTATATTAAAAATCTTTATGAATCTCCAAATGTCATTGATAACTTTGGCTCTGCTCAATGGAGAAGTTTTCTCATTAGAAGACATGATTTTGGGTTCAGCGCTTGGAAATGGAAAATATAAGGACATTGAGGTTACTAAGGAAATATTAAGAATTGGACATCTTATCCTCATCCCTCACATCTGAAGCTTTTCAATCAAGCTATCGAAACAATTTTCCCTAAACCATGGACTCATAGCCTCATTATTCCTATTTTTTAAAGTGGGCATACAAATAACCCCTCTAATTATCGGACAATTATGATTATCCCTCTTATAGCCAATTTATATGGTATTATTTTTGGAAAAGAAGATGAGCATATGGCTTGAGAAAGTGAAGGTAAGCGAGCTAAGGCCAAGTGGGTTTTAGAAGGTAACACTCAACAACAAACCACATGTACGCTTAGGATCATTGTGGAGGAATGTCGTAATGATAAATCCAATCTCTTTTGTTACTTTGTGGGCGGAATTTAAAGGCTTTTGATACGGTACCTAGAAATAACCTATGGAATAGATTAGAAGAGCTAAATGTTCCTTCGAATTGAGAGAGGCCACTATAAGGTTATATGAGAATGCAATTTCCCAAGTTTAAGAGCAATGAGGGGTGGTCGAAAGATATGAAGTGTAATATCGGAGTTAAACAAGGTTGCCCCATCTCCCTTACCCTTTTGTCATTTACATCTACAAGTTGGAAGGTTGTTTAGAGTAGGTTGTGTTGTGCGACCTTGGCTTAATAGTCATCATCCTTCTTATTTATACTAGATATGTATTCTTATATGGGTGCCCTTCGGTCTTGATAAGCAAGTTGAGACTTCTTAAGGATTTCTACTCTACCATGTGTATGACTATTAACATTGACAAAACAAAGTTATGATTATCAAATCCCAAGAATGACACTACGTTAATTTTGTATATGACAATAGCAACTTGGAAGTGTCTTCCTATAATACCTAGGAATTGATATTCATCACAAGCTCGAGTGGAACTATAGCATTGAGAAAAGGATTAATGGAGGGTGGAAAGCTTATTTTGGTCTTGAAAATAAGCGTGAAGCAACAAACCTTGTGATGTGGGATAAAAAAGCTCACATTGAAACTTTAGTCACTCTGTTATCTTGTATGGTTGTGAGGTTTGGGGTTGCGGCATCTCCTAGAGAATCCACGGAGAAATATTGAGCAAATCAAGTGTTTCTATGTATAACCTCAAAATTAAAAGCAATAAACCCTATCTATTCTCCTTGTAGAAGTGGGTCTCTCCCCTATCGAGAGCCTAGCTATGACTAGGCTCCTATTGTCTAAACCACAAAATCAATCACATGGGAGACCATAGACACCCTAAGATAGCTTTAAATTCTAGCCAAAACCAACGAAGGTTCAAACGAGTTGTTAAACCATTGGGACATCGATGAAAATGTTGCATTATAATTTTAATAACATTAAATATTATTACTTCTAATTTTAAGAGAAAATGTGGTGTGAGAAAGATTTAGAGGCTAAAAAAGAAAATTAAGATATTATAAGGAGGTCATGACCCTACTTTAGAAGATCAAAAGTATCTCTCTGTTTTAACTAGATAAAGAAAAAAATATATATAGGCAAGATAAGAATGAACTCTCATGAGCTCCATAGTGAAAGCAATGAGGTCATTGGCGGTTCCTAAAACACCATGGGTGGAAAGGTTCTACCATCTCTGTGAGGTATACTAGACATTGAGGATAAAAATCACTTCCTCTTAGAGTGACCTGCGTACACCCACATTGAATCTCAGTTTCACAATATTTGTTGCAATACTGACCTTCCTAGCCTTTTAACATTAGAAAATTATAGTGAGCTCGGGAGGCTTCTCTCTAAGTTCTTTGAGCATGGGAGTACAATTTTAAAACAAACTAAATAATTCGTTTCTTTAGGTCAATAGGCCAAAGTTTGGTCTCGGTGGACGTTAACCATCATCATCATCATCATCATAAAATAATTAAAAAACGTGTTCCAAAAATGACAAATTACCAATTCTGACCAAAAATATAAATATATAGTTAAATATAAAATAGTTAAATAGTTAGTATAATTAAATATAAAATATTTAAAAAACATATTCCAAAAAGGATAATTACTAATTCCAGCCAAAAACATAAATTATATAGTTAAATAGTTAAATATAATTAGATATAAAATATTTAAAAAAATTAACTATAAAATAATTAAATAGTTAAAAAAACGTATTCTAGAAAGGAAAAATTACTTAATTCCGACCAAAAAATATATTTCGGGGAAAATTGTGGCTTAAGTGGGCCTAATGGTTAGGAGCATGTGTTTCCTCCTAAGAGGTCATAGGTTCAAAACCAGAGGGGGTAGAGTATGTATGCCTTGTCCAAAATATATATAGATAGTTATTTTAATAA